>JARFIW010000428.1:0-39735 GCA_036346225.1 Platerodrilus igneus | reverse complement strand
AGTGTAGAAGATCGACCAGAATGTAGCGATAAACGTGATAATGATCACATATAAAAAAACATAAATGAGCCGACTTGGGCAATAACAAAAAGTGTTTACTTTTACAAGACAGCAAGGAATGCCGAAGGCGACCGTCCAACATAGCGAGGCCATGGGGAGTCAAGAAACGGGGATAGCTTACGCATATTGCGAGGTAGAAGTTGGCCGTTTTTTAATAATTTAATTTCTGAATCGAAGTACTGTTGTTGAATGAGTTTAACACATGCCTGTAAAGCAGATCGCAGTTCATCAACAGAAACTGGACCGAGTAATTTTTTTTAAGGTGCCGGAAATGATTAATAAAGCGGTATATGTATGCTCGACAATATTGCAGCTTACTCAGAAAAATCACATGTACATGCAACCAACATATCAAAAGGAGGTTTTATTTCAGGAATTTGTTCAATTGGTAGAAATAAAATCTCGGCATTATTAGAAAAAGTAAATCATAACCATTGATGGGGCCATTCCACCATAAGTTACTTTGAATTAGTTGTGAGGGAGACAGACCGCGAGATGAGATGTCTGTGGAGTTAAATATACCTAGAATGTGGTTCCACTGTGATAAATTAGTGTTTGAGAATGCGGTTGACACAATTTGCTACAAAACTGTTAAGTACATGCGTAGAGGTTCTTAATCAAGTTAAGACAACTTGAATGTCGGAGTATAATTTTATCCCTTCTATAGGATAATCAAATGCGTTGGAAGATTGAGTGGATCAACTGAGAAAGCAACAAAGCATCAGAAATCTCTAAGTGAGGCAATGTAAAAGATTTAAGAGGTACAACTTAGTTCTTGGCTTGCAATAAATTGCAAAAAATAGAGATTGCAAAAGCTATATGTAGGTAGACGCATGCACCTTTTCACTATCGTCACAAAAGCCTAACAAGTGGTAAGTGCCATTAATCCGTGGTAATCTACACAGAACTTTAATCCAAGACAAAATTAAAAATTGATTACAGAAGTTTTTCCATTCACAACACCGGATATCATCGGGGGTGTCATCGCAGTCGAGCTGCTGCAACTATAGCCGTGCAGAAAACTACAGCAAACTACAAAAATAATAGGAGATGACCACGTTAACGAATCAAAAATACGTGCCATATATGAAAGAACATTCCGTTTAGTAAGAATTCCTTCAAAGGAATGATGTGGTAGGTGATAATATCTAGATCGAGGCACCCATACTAACAAATCGAAAGCGAAGATTTGTTTATTTTATAATCCTGTACCTTGTGAAAATTATTAGTATAATATAAATTGAAGTTGAACAAAGCAATAAACCAATTAGTATATGTTCTGTTTAGAACTGATAGCAATGTCCATAAATTTGTTGAATAGAAATTTGAGATTTTGATATTTTATTATAATTAATCACCGTCATGCCGCTCGTTCCTTTTAAGTATTGCTGTGCAAGTGAGAGAGAATCGTAAGTACGTTGGAACTTGCTTAATTGTACATAAAATAATGTATTAAAAGCATGGGGATGGCTAATTAGTAACCGGGTCTTTAGGACCAAAAACTGTTTCAGAGGGAAAGGGGCGGACTGTAATTTAGGGGTGAGAGGTAGAGGTGTAAACATTGATAATAATATGTACGAAAAAAATCATTCACCAAAACTGTTGCACTGAAGTTCAATTTATTGTGATGCACCACTGAACGGCGGACCGGTGCTGTTTATGAGTAGCACTAACTTTTGTCTATGAGTAGCACTAACCAGAAATCCATATGACTGAATGGGTGAGGGGTAAGAGGAAAATAATTAGGAATGCAAGCATAATAATTTCCAACCTATTTGTGAGAGCGATCGCGAACGTCTGTCGAACTAATAAATTTGCTAACCGAGCGATATGATCGGACAACTTCGTGAAAATGCGCGCTGAACCGGGAGCGGCGCTAACGTAACCTAATAAGAAGTACGTACGTTAGCAAATGCTTACTTTGAAATGCTTACTATTTGTGTTGTGAAGGGGAACTCTATAACAAAATGTGCTTTTGCCATTTTAAAAAAATTACTGACTTTCGACTATTTTTCTACGCAACCATATGTCGAACAAAAAAACTATAGGAACATAAATTTATCTAATATCACCTTTTGCGTATAAAGTTTACGTTACAAGTTATAGGTCAAAAATGTAAAAGACTGATTAATAGTGCTTTTTTGACGATTTCTCGTATTTGCCGAAAACAATTTGTTGTAAAACTTCAAGTTCCTGTTTAGCACTCCAAAAAACAAAGAAAGCCACTAAAACGATAACACCAGAACTTTCCACTTCGAACTACCATTTGACTGGATTACTATACAATGCTACAAAATGCTATTTTAGAACGATTAGTAAGGCAATTTAGTTGAAAATTTTGCAGAGTAGTAGCATTTCTCTAACGTCGGCAAACCGAGAATAATTAGAAGGCTGTAAATGTCAGCAGCACCATATTAGGGTAACATTGCTGGAAGTTATTTGTGCGTGCAATGCAGCAAGAACCATGGCGAGCTTATAACATTTTAGAGACCTGAAACTGCAAAGATATGCCACAGTGCTATCCGTCAAATATCTAATCTGAAACATAATAAAGTCTACGGCGCGTGGACTGCCTAAGAAAGCAGTAACTACAGAGTTAAGGATAAACGATGGAGTTCAAAAGCCAGAAGCAGTAGGTGCATGTTTAGTATAAATGGTGTGAGATTTAAACCGTTATGCTGGTGTATCAATATTGATACACCGAACGTGGCCTTAAAATTCGCTAATCGCTAAACCGTGTGTATCTTAAATAATACACCTCTCAAAAACTAAAATACTTTAAAAGAATGACTTCGTTTTCAAACAAATTGTTATGTTAAACGCATTTACATAATTCTTTATAACTAAATACACCCACCTCTTAGTATGTGCGTGTAAAATGTTGTGAAGCACGCTTGGCAGCGGAGCGCTAAGTATATATTTGAAGTAGTAGATGAAAGATAAAACACGGACATGAACTATACCGTAGGAGTATATTACCTATGAATCTCTTGAAAGTGGGTAAACCTTTCTAAAAGTATTCCTACCCATTTTCTCTTCCGATCTAAAATCCGCGAATTTCTTGTAGTCTCATTTGGATAATTGGTACATTTTATGAACAGCAGTTGTAAGTGTTTAGCTTTATAAAGAGTAAACTCTTACAACATTTATTACAAATAATTTCTGAACATTCGTGCAACTTTTACCTTCGCCACAGAATGCTGTCGTGCATTAATTAGTTGCTTTCAACGCGATTTGTTAGTATAGTTACATCAAATAATAATTAGGAAGTTTTCCAATATTGTTCTCAAGTTAAGCAGCGTCTATCTGGCGTTCCAGGATAGTAAAATACGAGTCGTTTTTTAAAACCCCCCGTGTAAAGAGTTGTTAATGACCGAATATTTTTCTATTACAATATTTTCAACTCCGGACAATTTAAAATATTAAATATTTCTAAATTTGATTAAAACGTGTTAAAAATAAAAAGTTCTAGCTAAGAAATTATTAGCAAAGATTTTAGAATGCGTGTATAGAGGTACTAGATAATGAATATTACAGAATGAATCAAATAAAATAATAAACTAATAATGAGTACTTTCTCTTGAGGTAAGTAAAATACTTCGAAGTTCAATAAAATACATACACGATAAGCGACTGTTAAGAAACAAATATAAAAAAGATAGATTTATGGCAATCACACAAATTTTCGAAAAGTCTACGGATTTATGTTATAATATGGAAGCTTTATAAATGCTGGATAGCGCAGTGAACCGCAAAGTAAAGAAATTAGGAGACCGTACGACCTTACAGTAAAGGTATTTCGAGTATAAATCCACAAGCGATATAAATTAAATTGTTACTTATGTGGTAAAAATAAATACATAATATCTATTTAAATTAACATAACAGAGTTAGTGCTTGTGTAGATGGTCGTTATTAATAAATATACTATAATCCCTGTAAATGTTTGAAAAAAATTAAACTTGTATTAAACAGAATAAATAACTAGGTCGAGTTCGTCATAATATAAAAAAAAATACAAATGGTTTGTAGAACAAAATAGCAATAATTAACGGCACTAGGCTTGTTGATTTTTCCTTGTGATCTTCTGGTTGTCTGAGGTCACCTTGTAAATGCCTCGTAGTAACAGAGATAACACTCATTTACAAGTTAAAATACTGATATGAACTAATTATAAATTAACACACAGATAATATTTACAAATCCCCGTGTACGTAATTAAATTGCAAATGTCTTCAGCAATAGAACTTTAATTTGTAAAGTTGCAAAACGTGTTACTATGTTGAAGAAATGGATCTTGCTGTTTCACGACAAGGATCTATGTTGTGTCATGTAGGTTGTTATGTCCATCGTTACGCCGAATGCAATGTGACACACTGCGGTAGTAAGTGTAGTCGTATTTTCATGTTTCGGAATCGTGCAGTTGATAGACCAAAACGATGTCATATAGCGGCATCTTTGGTTGGTAGAAATTAGAGTGAGCTGATAGGGGAATATTTCCAATCCTGCCGTGCTTGTTGTCATCACGTGCTCTAGGGATGGTCTTGTTAGACGAGGCTTTGGAGGTGAATTGGTCCAAATTATGGAGGGATTCTGTCCATAGTGTTGTGAGAAATTTTATTTTATTTTATCCCATTAGATTGGGTGGTCACAATGAGACACTCTGGAATAAAACCCTTAATGCACGATGAGCTTGTTACTTCTGCCTTGCACTATTTTTAAGTTCGCTCAAAGAAGTTTGGCATATTTCTTAAAGAGAGACCGATAAGGAGTAATTTGCTCTAGCGTTTTGAGCTCCTTTTATATCTAAGTCTATTTGTATTGTACATTATTGATTGAAAGATGTGTTATGCGTGCCTGCTATTTATTTACATGCTGCTTGCCTATTGTTCAGTTATATAGAAGTATCGTTGATTGCATAATCGTACATACTTTCCTTGTAGGAACTTCGTTAATCACAATAAAGGGTAATTTATTCTATTGGGAAGTATACGGTCATTGGAAGAGTAGAACTTGATTCTTTTAGAGCCGTGTTGACTTTTTCTAAGTTTTCGTTCTCCAGGTATGCTGATTTCACATTGTTGATCGAAACAGTTTTTTTTCTTCCTTTATTTGTCCATGTTGACCACATTGTCGTTTATGTGGATTACTTTGTATGTTCCATGGTATGTACTTTGAAAAGAATTTTTTGTCTCCACAGCTGCCTGATGTCATGCTTGGTGTTTTCAACAGGTTGTCGTCGTTGAGAATGGTAACGTAGCTGGTTTACAATTGCCTCAGGGTGTGTTTGTTCCGTTGGCTGATCAAACATAGTAAAATTTCTCCTGGCAATCGTAGTGTTCCGCCAAATGTAAGCTCTGCAGCTGTGTTTAGTTCTTCCTTCCAGTGTTGCTGATTTTGAGTAGGACTAAATGTAATCCTTTTGTGCATTTTTCTGTCTTGTGGCAGAACAATTCAGTTTTCAGTTGTCGATGGAATCCTTCCACCATGCCATTTAACTACCAAAGATATGCTGTTGTGCGAATTCACGTAATTTCGATCAATTGTTCTAATTGTTTGAATACTTGAGATTCAAACTAACGGGATTGATCTGTTATGATTGTGAGTGCTACGTCAAATCGTGCGATCCATTGTTTAATGAATGCTAGGGCTACCGTTTCAGTTTACATGTTTTGCAGATGTATTGCCTTTGGCCATTTTTTTTTAAACGGCTGATGCATGTGAATAGTTATCGGTGTCTGTCTGATACAGGCAATGGTTCGACAACGTCTATGTGTATACGCCCGAATATTGAAAATTGTGGATTGAAGTTTTGCGTTTTTGTGACCACATGTCATATGACTTTGTCTTGTTGGTATTGAATACAACTTTAGTGTCCATGTGTGGCAGCCTGATGTGATGCTAGGACAAACGAATTTTTGGAATACCAGCTTTGTGGTTGCCTTTATTTCTAAGTGTGCCGAATTGCGAATGCTTGCGAAAACTTCTTTCGTAATTCTCTGGTTGCTAATGGGCGAGCAATCGTTCTTAAAACTTCACAAAAGGTGGTTAGATCAAAATTCAGTACTTCTATTAGTTTGTAAGTCAAGCTTAAGCGGTTGTATCCCTAAGACTTTTGAATTTTTCATCGTTTTGCTGGGAAATTGATAGTTGTTCGAAGTGAATGCTATCTATTATCGTGAGTATGCTTGCGATAATGTTCGCTTTCCCCCAAATATGTTTGAAGTGTCTCGAATATTGGCATATGTAATCCAGGAATCTAAATTGTCTGGTGGTGCATCTTTATAGTTTCTTTTGAAAGAAGAAGGTTAGAAGCTTATATAAATCGCAAACTATTTATCTTCTAACATGTGTCTCAACAGTTTGATAGTTATATAATTTGCAAGAAGTTTTCGGTCGTATGCAGTATATTTTGTTAGATCATAAGTTGGTTGTTTGGAATAGAAAACTAAAAGTTGCCATTGTTGGTTGTTCCATTGTTAGAGTACTATATCGACAGCAAAGTCTGAAGCATTTACTGCTGGGAGTGGATATGTGAGTAGCCCAGCCGGTAGTAGTTGTTCATTGCACTTCTCGAAATCTGTTTGCTTCGCTTACCCAATTGGAAGGGGCGTTGACTTTTAATTGCCTTTTAATCGATCGTTGAGCGTAGCGTCGGTAAAAATTCAATATGCCTATGAATCGCCTGCGTTTTTGGCTGTATCAAGTTTAGTAAAATTCTTTATATAATGCTGACTTTTTCTGGTAGTGACATGATGCCATCTTTGGTGATGAGGTAGTCAAGAATTGATTTCATTTTGCCCAAAGATGCATTTGGGAGGTTTTATGACCACACGTAATTTTTTAACCCGTTGTAAGACTTTCTAAATGTTTGTCGAGTTTTCCTTCAGACTGAGGTTCTACCAGAATGTCGTTAATGTAGCCGTAATAGAATTCTAGTTCGCTTAAAACTTCATTTATGAACTGTTGAAAAGTTTGTGCGGCATTTCATACTTTATCCAAAGGTCATGTATAGAAATTCGAATAAACCAGAAGAAGTTGTTACAGCTATCTTTTTTGTGTTTTTCAACTACGGAGATTTGGTAAAGGCTTTGGCAAGCTCAATTGTAGAAAAAAAAGTTTTTGTGCCTTGCGTTGCTTGTGCAAAATTTTTCACAAATGGGATACGGTACTTATTAGAAACCGTGCAAGTGTTTAAAGCCCTGTAGATTCCACAAAGTCACCACTTTTTGTTGTATTTGGCTACTAAATATAGTGGGGATGCCCAAGGTGATTTGGATGGTCTTACTCTTCCCAACCGGATCATTGTGGCGAATTCGTGTTTGACAATTTTGAGTTTGCTAGTCGTCAATCTGCGTGGTCGACTGTATGCTGGAGGTTTTTTAGTTGTTAGGATGGGATGTTAGGTACTATGCTTTGTTACAGTAGGAAGGCCGCTCGACTGGGTTATCTCAGAATATTTCGTTAGGATTTTGTGGTGTTTTGACTTGGACATCGCGCTATGTTTATGTCTAGCGGATTGACATTTGGTTAATAGTTTTGTTTTTGAGTCGACGAACTCCTTGTTTTTTGCGTAAACCAGTAATTTATGATGTGCGAGGAAATACATGTCAATAAGGGATTTCTTGAAATCAGTGATGATGGATTGCCAAGTGCATGTTCACCTTAGTCTCAAATCTATTGTTAATGTCATAGTACTATATGTGTTTATGATCGTATCACTTGCTGCTAACAATTGATCGTTCGTTCCGCGGACTTTTCTCCTTTGGTATACACAGAAGTTTGCACGAGTGTCGATTAAAGATTCCACAGACGTTGTGCTTTCTTTTATGTACAAGCGGCGTGAAATGGAATATAGAGAGTTATTCGCCTCTAATTTTTGCGTTCGGTGTTTCCCTATTCCGTGAAATTGCAAGGCAGTATATACTTGCGTGCTGTGGCTCCGAATTTGTAGTGGATCCAACATAAATGTTTGGGTTGTTGCTGCTGTCGTTGCCTTTGGCTACGTTGACGTGTTTGCAAGTATGGTTTAGAAGAGCTTTGGCTGAGTTGTTTAGTTGTAGCGCTTTGAGTTTGTTGGATCTAGACTTTGATGTTGCTACTTTCTTTGAAGTACTGTTCTACTTGGGAAAACCAAATTTCTAGATCCGCTGGACAGAAAGGTGGAATTGGCTCTGCAGGTCATTTTAAACGATTTAATTTGTCTTTAAACATTAAAATTAACTGGTATTTCCTATGACGCATAAACATTTTAGATGATCACTCCAGCAGTCACCAATGTGGTGTTGTATTTGTCTGGGGTCAATTTGTTAATGCTTCGTAGTAACGGTGATAACATTTACTTACAAGTTAAAATATTGATATGAACTTATTATACAATAACACAGAACGATTTAAAAAATCTAAACAAAACTTATTGCTTAGAAATTAAGTAGTGCATAATTCAAAAACTACTAAATGCCAGTAGGACACTCTCCTAGGCGGGGAGGTAGTGATAGCGACCTAACCACAGAGTTAACACCGGATCTGAAAACAAAAACCGCAAAAACCACCGAGAATGCTGCCGTCATTATCACAGCTAAAATAGGAAACAACTGCGAAACACCAAATCCAACAGAAGCAACAACAAAAGAATAATGGAACCAAAGCAAGGAACCAACGACATTTCAACAGAACACCCACTTTACAGGATGTACCTGGAGCTGGACCTGTTCATAACTAATGAAATGGACACCGCCAACCGTCTAAAAGTAGGAATGAAGAAGGACTTGAAGGAACGTATTGCAAAATGGGCACTTTGCCAAGCAGAACTGATTGGGGAAAATAAACTATTACGAGAGCAAAACACGCAATTACAAAACCAAAACCAACATCTCCTAAAATTACTGCACACACACGAAAACGCACAACACATCGAAACTATCACACCCAAGACAACATACGCGAACATTGCGGCACTAACAAGGCCTCAACCACCGAAACAAGACGCAATCACACGGGCAATGACAAATCAAACTGGTACAGTTTTCATCACTTCCGTACGTGGGGAATCCATTAAACAAATACAGGACACCTTCATGAAAACCATCAACCCCAAAACAGATGGCATTAAGATCAAAAACATTCGAAACACCAATAACACTCTAATAATAGACACGGATAATGAAAGCGAAGCAAGAAAACTACTTCAACATGGTAAACTTACAGAGGTATTAAAGGTAGAAAAACCCCGGAAAAGAAACCCATTGGTGATATTGTATGATGTCCCAACGTATCTAAAGGAATCAGAAGTCAAAACATTAATTTACAAGCAGAACCTAGAAGAGAAGTTAAGTTGGAATGAATTCGACAAAGAATTCGTCCTCAGCTTCAAAACTGGACCAAAAGACAAACCCACGGTACATCATGTGGCAACCGTCAGCAATAAACTACGTAATATGCTCATAAATCTAAACAAGTTATACATAGAATGCAGATGCATAACAGTAAAAGATCATCTCGTCGTCCCACGATGCATGAGATGTCAGGATCTAGGGCATATCTCAAAATACTGCCCACTTCAGACGGACACCTGTATCCACTGTGGGGAACAAGATGCCAAACACAAAAAGTTAAACTGTCCAAAAAGGAAATGAAACCAGCTTGCATTCCATGCCAAAAAAGACACCGAAAATGTACCGATAACTCAAAGGACTGTCCGACGTATAAAATGCTACTAGACAGACTTATACACAAAACCGATTATGGACAATAACACACACACAACCAACAATTATCGAGGAATCCAAACTAAGACACACCTACTGGAAACACGGACAGCTGAGATCGACGCTCAATCCCAAACAACAATACCGACCGCAAACACGAGAAACGGAACAACAAAAACTGAGACGCATAGGGAAACCACAATGAAAATTGGACAGCTAAACGCCATGCGTAGCGCCACCGTAACACAGGAAATCAGACACTTGGCCGAAACACAGCGACTAGATATAATCTGCATACAAGAACCATACTGCAAAAACGGAAAATTACCGGGAATGCCAACGACAGCCAGACAGATATGTAAGGGAGACAGACCAATGGCAGCCACTATAATATTCAACCCTAACATACAAGCAACCACAATACAAAGATACACGAACGAACACAACGTCTGTCTAGAAATATCCGGACAAAACATACACAACTGGATACTGACCAACACATACTTCCAATTTCGGTTGGACTCCGATCCATACATCACCAACATTAAAAACATTGCACGTACATACTCAAACCAGCCTGCACTTTTTATGGCAGATGTAAACGGAAAATCCCCAATGTGGCACTGTAGCAACACTGATGCGCGTGGGGAGAGGGTAGAGGACATGATCAACGAGCTACAGCTTGAAGTGATGAACTGTCCCTTCAATCCACCCACCCACAGAAACCATCGGGCAGGAGCAGAGAGTAACATTGACGTCACAATAGCAAACGGACTAGCGCACCCCCACATACAAAACTGGAAGGTACATGACAACTTAACAATAAGCGATCACAACCTCATAACTTTTGACATACACAAGGATAACATACCATTACATGCGGAAACTGGCAAAAAAAGACTAAAATACAATATACAAAATGCCAACTGGCAAAGACTACTGGACAACTTCAATCCGCCCCCTGATATCCAACGCAACGACAACGTACACGCTTACGCCCAAGCCCTAACAAGAACAATTAAAGACACTATGAAACAAACATTAAAAACAATAAGACAAACTGCGCCACAAAAACCGCTAAAATGGACCACAGAGGTCCAGATACTGAAAAGCAAAGCTCGCAAGGCAAGGAGACGCTATCAAGCAGCCCTAACACCGGCAGAAAGGGCCTTCCAGCTGACCAACTACAGACAACGCAAGGCGACATACGAACAGGAACTATGCAACATGAAACGAAAATCCTGGGACACTTTCGTCGAAAGACATTTGCAGACGGATGCTTGGGGGTACCGTACAAGATAGTATCAGGAAAATTGCACCACCGACAACGTACTCGACTTTAACCAAACCCGACGGAACAGAAACCAAAGACTGGATTGAAACCGCGACATTACTACTACATACACTCCTCCCTGATGACAACTGGGAAGAGGACACACAAGAACAAATACGCAAACGACAAAGAGTCACCGAACAAAACGCGAATGGGAATACACCATGGAATAGAACACAGGACGACGTAACACCTTTCACTGAAGACGAGATTAGACACGCTATCCGTTCAAGTAAAAACAAAAAAGCTCCTGGGCCAGACGGGATCCAGGCAGAAATTACAAAGGCACTAGACACCAAACTCACACCGAAACTTACTAAACTGTACAACGAATGTCTAAGACAAACAAAGTTTCCAAACTGCTGGAAGCAAGCAGACGTAATCATACTCTTTAAAAACCGACAAAAAGACCCGAAAAATCCGGGTTCGTATCGCCCCATCTGCCTTCTAGACTCGCTCGGGAAAACTTTCGAGCGACTACTGTGTACGAGAATGCAAGAACATCGGAAGACGAAAGGCATGCACCCGGCGCAGTACGGATTTAGACAAGGACGATCAACCGAAGACGCCGTAAACAAAGCCATAAACTCTGCAACCACTTCAAATAAAAAATACGTGGCCTTAATCATGATAGACATAGAAGGAGCCTTCAACAACTTATGGTGGCCAACACTGTTCCATAGGCTAATCGAAATACAATGTCCAAAACAACTACATCATACCTTCAGAAGCTATTGCCAGGATAGATTTGTAACATTGTCTGGTACTAAAACTATCACAAAATCAATCACCAAAGGATGCCCACAGGGGTCAGTCTGCGGTCCCATATTTTGGGACATTGCGACTGAGGAGCTTTTGGAGCAGTTGGAAACCGCAAATGAGGTGAGGTCCATAGTAGCTTATGCGGACGACATCTTGTTGGTGGTGGAAGGAGGTTCCAGAAATGAACTACAGCACAATGCAAACACCGCATTGAACAAAGCCCTAGAATGGTGCAACGCAAATAAGATGACGATAGCACATGACAAAACAACTTATATGATAGTTAAAGGTTCTCTAGAAAGAGACCCTATCATTAAACTGAACAGAGGCAGAATACGAAGAACACGGGAAGCCAAATACCTAGGGCTAACCCTTGATGAAAAACTGAACTATGAAAACACATTGCCACAGTGACTGCAGGTGCCAGTAAAGCTATGCAATGCATAGCAACTCTTGCACAACGTACGTACAATATTCCCTAAACTATGTAAGATTATACTTATCCAGCGTACTTGCAGCAATAATAAGCCATGCAGCGAGCGCCTGGGCAACCAGATTACATCTAGTAAAACCCAAACAAAAGTCAACAGTATCCAAAGGGGGGTACTAATAAGACTTACTGGAGCATACCGGACCGTATCACACGACGCCCTCTATGTGATATTAGGAGTCCTCCCTCTTGATCTGTATATCAGGAAGAGAGCGGCGACATACTGGTTAAAAAACAACGAACCAGAAAAAGTCCGGGAAATCCTAAAAGTAACATCAGAAATTCGGATAAAAAAGGAAATTCAGGACACAATACTAACCGAGTGGCAAGATAGATGGAACCAGAGCACAAATGGGCGGAGGGTATACGCACTAGTCCCAAACATCCGAGACAGACTAAACTGTCACCACTTGGTCCCCTCACAAGAGCTCATTCATTTTCTCACGGGGCATGGCCCTTATCCAACCTACAGGAACCGCTTCGACTTCCAAGACAACAACAACTGCGCATGTGGTGAGATGGGGACACCGGAACATCTGGTGTTCCACTGCACCGAACTGCAACAGGACCTAGGAATGGACAGGACAATCCTACGGGACATACCCCTCTCGGACATGCTCTGGAACGAAAACATATTTCCTTATCTAAACAGAATCACTCACCAAACTACTACTATACTACACCAAAGGTACACAAACGGACTCTGACAGGACACACACAAACACCATACAAACCCCACACATCACAAATACCACAAACACAGATCACACGAAACACAGAAGTTTGACGTAACGCATCGAACATTCAATACATAAGCACAATCCACCCAACACACATGGGAACCGACAACAAACAAGTGGCATTCTCCCAAGGACATACCAGGAACCACGTGTCTCCTGAAGATCTACCAGAAGGCTCGTGAATCCTGACGACCGGGAGTGATACCAGTGAAAACGAAGTGAAAATAGTGAAAACGGCAAAAGTACGGCAAACGTACCTCAAACACAAGTTTCCCCCAGAACACTTATTAGCATTAGAATACTAACACTAGTAGGATAAGGACTCAATACTAACCATCTAACCATCTAAAATAAAAAATACAACTAACTAAAATAAACAAGAGACAATACTAACCAAATTTGTAATTGCTTTAAGAAATCTAACCCTAGCTTCAGTAACGTAATGTTTATATTTCCAATGTTGTAGCGCAACTAAAAATTACTACAGAGGAAATATTCTGACAACATAATTACAACACATCAGCACGACAAAATACACACAAGCACACACACACACACACAACAGAGACTGTACGTAGCCTCCCTGGTTTTCGGCTGCCGATAGCCAGGACACGTACAGGAACGCGTACTTCTCGGTTTCTGATTTCCGGCTACCGGCGGTTGGAAACCGGGAGAAAAACAGTCCCAAGGACCTCACCACAGACATAAGCACACGCACACACAAACATGAAAACAATAAACACACACCATTATAGCACACTGGCACGACAAAACACACACATACACACACCAAAACACACACAAACACGCACGTACACGTACCTGCACGCACACGCATACGGCACAGATATATACGCACACGTGCACACATACACACCAGGGACTGTACGTGGTTCCCCTGGTTTCCGACTGCCGACGGCCAGGACACGTACAGGAATGCGAATTTCTCGGTTTCTGATTTCCGGCTGCCGGCGGTCGGAAGCTGGGAAGGACAGCAGTCCCAAGGACAACATCACAGACAGAAACACACATACGCACCCTCACGCGCGCACAGACCCAAACACACACACACACGCACACATACACACCAGGGACTGTACGTGGTCCCCCTGGTTTCCGGCTGCCGACGGCCAGGACACGTACAGGAATGCGAACTTCTCGGTTTCTGATTTCCGGCTGCCGACGGTCGGAAGCTGGGAAGGAAAGCAGTCCCAAGGACATTACCACAGACAGAAACACACAAACACACACACACTCGCGCACCCACACGCGCGCACAGACACAAACACACACACACACGAGTATTTCCAAACGCAAATAGTATAAAACTAACTAATATAATTTAAGGTAGCAAATAATTCTGTTAGATTTCTTAGGAGTAACAGGTTTGCTGTAATTTTTAGGTAGCAGACTAAATGTAATGTTAGAATGAATAAAAATAAAATAAATAAAAGTGGAAATATGTATGTCGTTGTGTCTCCATACTCCTTGGTTGCCCCACTTTATCATAACATTGAAGATATTCCAAAAACATATCTCTATTAATAATATTTTGTAAGACTATGCATTGCTTTACTTTCATTTTGAAGTGACCTGCTAAATACTTTATAATCTGCATGTCTTCTGAAGGAGGATTACGTTGTTTTGCAATGCTAAATTTCTTGATCGCATTCATCTCCCTTGTTATGTCTAATCGCTACTATATTTGTCCATTAATAAATTATCTCTAATTGTAAATTGCTGATTGTATCCCCAGAAATGCTTTAAAAATTTAATCTCAAAGCTTTTAAACGAACTCAACTCACTTTCAATTAGTTCAAACCAAATTTCTTTACTACCCTTCAACATGGATCTTACAATACTTAAATTTACTTGGTCATCCCTGCTACTTTGTATTAAAGTTTTAAGTTATATAACAATATTTTGTGGTTAAGTTTATTATCCCCATTAAATTTTGAGTGTTGTTCCAAAGAAACACTGGTTGGACCCCATTTCATCGGTTCCCAACATGAATATTTAAAACTCTATCTTCTGAATTCTTAAACTTGTTTTCATAATTCCCTAAGCCCTTTGTGAACGTTTTAAACCCAGCTTGACAACCTTCTTCGATTTCGTTCACCTTTTGATCTAAAACTTTAATTTTTCTATTAGTTTCTTTCTCACTTGCATCCTTTATTTGAAATATTTCTTCTTTAGCATCATCCATATCCTCTAAAATTGCACCACTTTTCCTCTAATTTTTCCTCTAAACCCGAAGTTATTCTTTCACTAATCTCTTTAAATTTCCTTTCATTCTTCTCTCTTTCCAATTTTAAACTTTCCCACAATTTTGCTATGTTTTCTCCAAATTCTGCTCATAAGTCCTGAGTTTTTTTATCCAATTTGTCACTCATTTCTTTCATACCTTTCTCATTCTTTTCGCTTATTACTTTCATATTTTCTTTTTGTTCCTGTATACTTTTTTCATTCCTTTCACTCATTACTGTTTGTTCCTGCATACTTTGATTCAGACTTAAAAAAAGGTCATCATTCTTGATCCCCTGGGTCTCTCCTACACTCTTGGCCGATGGATCAGCCGCGGCTACTCCATGGGGGGCTCAAAAGATAGAGCCCCCAGTTTATTTTAAGGAATAAGTACCGTAAATAAACTTTTTGGCATCAATTAATTCAACGTAAAATGATTACTCAAAGCTAGAGATTGAATGCATAAATGCTTTCAGCCCGGCATTTTTAAGTAGTCTCAGTAAATAAATTGGAAATGCTACGTTTACAGTTTACAATGATGTATGGTGCCGGAAACAGATATACATAGTAAACATATCCCGCCGTCGTCCTTTCGTAAGCAAGTTTTGCCAAGAACTTACCAAAGAGGATTCTGAATCTACTTTAAAGGCTGCTGAAAATCTTACAGTATTAGTAAATGATAATAAAGAAAAGGTCACGGTTACGTGATTTTTATGTAACTTTGTCTCCAGAATTTATGCCCCAAAAACGGGCTATGGTAAAACATGGGTACTGTCAAATTTTAATAAGCATTTTAAAACACATTTTAAGAACAATAAGTCCGATAATAACAAAAAACGTAAAGAAAAAAATATTACAAGTAAAAGCATTATATCATATATTAAAGCAAATAATAAATCTAATAGAAGTAGCATACCTGATGTTATACTAGAAAGTGGTCAAATTTCAACTAATCTTGCAGGATCTGCAGAAACTAATAATGTAATTCTAAATGTAGCGTTAGATGAAATTTCTAAACGTCCTAATAATAACTGCAATTCCTTCTGGGAATCTGAAATTATCGGTGATGTGATTCATCAGTAGCAAATATAGACAGTTCGGATTTTTATGTCTGCAGAATCATTGATGGGACAAACGATTCTGCTGAAGAAATTGTAGAGTTGTCCCAACATAAGACAGGCAAAAGGTCACAACATGAACCTTCTCTAAATCGTTTAACTACTGCCGCAAACATTGAGGGTCAGATAAAATTAACAAAATTTTATGCTATAGTAAATGAGATAGAAGAACAAATAAAACAAAATCAAAATACAAGCAGTATATTAAAAAATTCCATTCAGGAGAATTTAAGCTAAGAAGAGACATCCGTGGATTATTTTTTAGATGTTTTAAAAAATCATACATTACAAAACAGCAAAAAAACAAGACATAGCAATAGGTTTTGTGAGCCCTTAAAATTATTCAGTCCGTACATTTTTATAACTGGTGGTCGCTTGCTGTATGAAACATTAAAACATAACATGCCAAATGCACTACCTTCAATAACTACATTGCACAGGTTAATAGATACCAAAAATGTATAAGGAGTGGTACGAACTGATGAATTGAAGGAATATTTAACAATAAGAGAATATCCCCTAAGAGTATTTATAAGTGAAGACCAGACTTCAGTAGTTAAAAGAATACAATATGACACAAAAAGTAATAAAATGGTTGGTTTTGTATTACCATTATCACAAAAATCCGGATTTACTGAGACTGTGCATTTTATTGTAAATTCTGCAAATGATATTAAAAGAGCTTTTGAGGAAAAAACTATGGCGAGCAACGCATACACGTTCATGGCCCAACCCTTAATTAATAACGCATCTTCATTTTGTGTAAATCTCTTCGGGACGGATAACAAATGCACAAGCCAGGACGTATTAAAAAGATGGTCGTATTTAGAACAGCAAGTGATGTTACAAGGAATATGTATAGATGAATTTGCTTCAGACAGAGACACCCGTTGCCTTAGAGCAATGATAATCTTTTCAAAACTACCTTTAAAAAGTAGTCTATAACCAAATTGTCCATACCATCCTTATTTCCAGGTAAGTATAGGTTTCTGTCTTTCTATTGGTTGCTTTTTGAACAAAGTAATTCTTTTAGATGGAATATAACACAGAAAAAGCTGTTTGTATTCAAGACACGATTTATATAGGAACAAAACTTAAAACTAGTTTGCTAAATCCTAAAATATCTTTAAAAATAGGCCAGTTATCTGCTACATAATCACATTTGGAACTTCTTATAAGTCATTCCAAAGATCAGCATCGCCTTTGCTTTAGTTATTTAAACTGTAGGTTTCAAAAATATATGATTGTCATGTGCAGTTAAGTTAAAAATATGTTGTAGCTGCCGATAAAATGAATTTTGAAGCTATTGATCGTCCAAGTTCCCCTGTTGTTGCTAATTTGCTAAATAATGTACCAGATAGTCAAGCAACTACGCAATACTTAATTTTAACAAGATTTGTATTAGATGCCTTTTAGAAAAAGAATTGCAAATTGAAGAACGTTTATATAAATTGTGGTATGCAACATTTTTTATTTGACTGTGGAGATCATGGCTACTTAAAAATAACTATAGTTTAACGAAAAATTGCATTACGTCAAACATACTCCTGTATAGAGCTGAATGCACATGGTATCATATTACTTATGGAGAAATGCATAAGCAATCCACATCGTTTTTTACCTTGGTTCTATGAAAGTCAGCAATGTGAAAAATTGTTCAGACAAACTAGATCTATGACAACAACATTTTCAACAATCGTTAATTTTTCTATCATGGATATACCGAGGAGATTTAACAGAATACAGATGTTAAATGATATAATCACTGAATTACGTAAGTTGTTAATTCCTATTTATATTTTATGACAATTTTTAGTTGAAAGTGACACATAGTTTTCTACTGTGACTGATTTATATAAGACAACTTAATTGGAAAATAAGATTCTCTCTTTATGTCAAGTAATAAAAGTTTTTGTTTTTTCCCATTAAATTATTAGCATTAAAATTTATTGAAATCGAAGCTGATGTTTAGAAGTAAATTGCATTTTTAAAGTTTTTTGTATGTGAAAATTTCGAAATTGTTTTTATTGTTTTGCAGCAAACATTTCGTTTTCCAAGTGAAGAATTCAAAAGATTAGGAACCAATACTGCTAACTTAAGTAAAACCTTTCCATCACAATCAGAAGTACACATATTATAGAGTAGGTTAATTCAGATGCAAAATTGATCATAAAAAACTTAGTATTTGTTTTCAATCTTCAGCAGAAAAAGAAGATGCATGTTGCCATTTTCAGGTGCGAGGGAGTACATTTAGTTTAGATCAAGGATTAGACAATATAAATACTGGCACACAATCAGATTCTGATGATAACGAGGAACACAATCTTCAGAACACTATTTCAAAAAACTCTGACACACATGATTCAGACGTTAATGAAAGATATGCAGAAGAAATAGAAGAAGACTTACCACTACTTGAGAAGATCGAATGGAGCAACTTAAAAGATTATTCTGAAACTAAAAAACCATGTGAAAATAATTTTCTGCATGTAATTATGAACAACAGCAAGCGCGCAGTAGTTAAAACATCGTCTATTTGCTGCTATTATAGTGATAAAGGTGGACGACTCTCAAGTGATCGCATATATCGAGTACGTGGAACAAAGATTTTTCATGCTGTAAGTCAGAAGAAGCAGTTTGTGAAAAAACGTAAAATAAAAAAGAATATAAAAATAGTGAAAATGAATAGGGTTGATACTGAATCAGAAAGTAAAGAAAGCGATGGAGACTATGAATCTGAAACTGAAACTTTAAGTGAAGATTTTGAAGAAAGCGCAGAAGAGCAGTCGGAGTTTTCAGAAGTTGAAACAGAAAAATATTATGCTGTTTACCTTGATGATAAATGGTACTTAAGACGAATTATACAATTAATTGATGAAAATAATTTTAAAATTAAATTTTTGTCGAAATGTTTGTATTTTTTTAAATTACCTAAAAATGAATATATGCATCAAATTAGTAATCAGTTTTTATTACATGGACCCATAAATCTCAAATGAGTTAAACCTTTTTATATAAATCAGTCAGATCGTTTGCAGACTATAAAAAAGTATAAGCAAATAAAACAATCTTTTAAACGATAAAGATCGGTTTTATAAATTGTATTACAGTAATGTGCTACGTGCAATGATGTAGCCGGAAGAAAAGTAAGTACCAGGCTAGCTATCAAACGCGGAAAGTGGGGGATTCACCTAAATACCAAAAAAAAATTAATCACACAAAAAAAAAGTAAAGCACTCCGCTTACGCTTATCTATTAACAACTAAACATAAATAAAAACAAAAAAAATTGTAATTCGCATAGACAAATAAAAAAATATTAAATTTTAGTGATGTTGTAAATGTCAAATTTGATAGTGGATTCTCGAAGTGCGCATTTCGCGGCTAACAGGTAATAAAATTCATTGAACAAAAAAATTAATGTTTAAAATTTTCGTAATAACAATAGTGATAGCAAATTTTAAATGTAGGTTTTCTCAATATCAATAGCAACATGTTAAAATTAAAGATAGTGAAGGCTGATTCTCTTAACATTGTGTGTTAAATTTACGCATTAAATACCAGCAACGTTGTAGTAATAACTACCGAAGTATAACCTGAAGCACCTCTAGAGCGAGAATCACAAATCGTTGCAAAAAACAAAGTCCTATAGGGTCACGTTTCTCATCCCGTGACTGCACCCTACGCTGATAAGGAATGTTCCATTGGTGCATACAAAAGAAAACAAGTCAGATACCCGTGGGTGTTCGGGTACCTATCTTGCCTGCCGTGGAGGGTTAAGTCGACACAGCGACGTAACGGTCATCGTAATTTCAGTAGTGAGTCCCCCACAAAGAAAGAAAAAGCTGCTCCAAGGCAACGAACAGTCTGGCATACACACCGAAAGGACCCATTTGACCTCCAGCTAAAAAAAGCAATACGCGTAAACCATCGCTTACTTCTTGTAGAACAACAAACACCAAGCGTGCGTTGCTTTTGAAATAAAAAAGCGAGTAGTTTTTTCAAGTGCATCAACGCACAAGCTACAGAGACCAGTTTTAAAATGAGTTCAAAGTAACACGAATTCGAAAAGCAAGCATCCACACCTATCGAAGCGCGATTGACTGGAAAACCCGGGTTATATCGGAATAGTTCAATATACTATTTCGACGAAGGTTTAGAATGAAACCACAGAGAAAGTAATGATATGCTGTCGCAAGGTATAACGAGATACTTAAAACAGGACATTTACTTATTTAATGGTAGCTTAAATTTGTTGCTTCGAACTAAATAAGCTCAACCTGAAAATTTGTAAAAAGCGTATTTATTATACACAGGATGTAAATGATTTAATTTATCACTTAATAAACTCTATGTTTCCAAGCAAATTGGATTTAACTTGATAAATTATTCGAAACCATATTTATTATAAATTGCGTTGGAAATAAACGTAACAAATGTATGAATAATCCGAACCCCCTTCTATCCGAGCGACCGTAATTGTGTAAAATTATCTCTGAAATAGGATAATCAAAACAAATTTATTGTTATGTACGATATAATTCGAATGTAGTCACTAGTGTTGTCTGCGCAATCCGAACCCTTCTTAGTATCGACTTGTGCAGTAACATTAGACATTTTTCTGGTATCAAAACTATAATGTGTTCAACATCAATAAATTAATTCAATCTGTATATGTATATGCATATATCCACATTAAATTTTGTTGTATTCTATTCTATGTATAATGTTTGAGCAAAACTTAAGCATCATTATGTATCTTTATCACTTTTACTTACGATACGTTCAGATTTTTGATGTCTAATCCAAATGTTGTACATAGTACAGATAGCATATTAAGTGTATTCCATAATCCGAATATTTTTTAATCCGAACATGGTCTACCAACTTTGTTTTCGGATTAGTCATACATTACTGTTTTTAAAGATATTCTAGAATAACTGATTTGTTTCAGTTTGTGCACTTAAAATTTATTATTTGTTTTATATATGTATAAAATTCTTATTAAGTTAGTTCACATATATAAATACAATTTGTTACGTTAATTCGAGGCAGCCACGTTGGGCGCCAAATTTATACTACGTTGGCTCGTAGTCGTGCGTAACCCAAAGAAAATCAAAGAAATGACCGGGCTCAATCGGAGATTTGGGGGGGTTGTAGAAAGCAGACCAACTTATATGTACGCGGTTGTAGAGACTTAGTAACAACACCTGCAACAAAAAAAAATCAGAATAGCAAACCTGCAATAAAAAAAATTAGTCCTGCAAACCTGAAATGAAGAAAAAGCATAGCATGCTGTTCGAGCATAGATTGTTCAGTACTTGGTAGAATGTAAAGAAAAACTGTTTGGATAATCTATATAATGTAACAACGGTAAAAGCAATACAAAAATTTTTAGTACAAAGTGAGGTAATATTGGGGAGTAGCAGAAACGTTTCTTCACACACCAATTAAACCTAGATCAGACAAAATTTTAACAAAAGATAAATAGGTAAGCACAATTGATATGAGTCATCCAGTATTGTTGATTCTTCTCTATTTTTTTATAGCATACAAGTCTATGGTAAAAGGTATCAGAACGACTAAGATATGGCAAAACAACAGATAGATATTTAAAGTAATAACAAGTAGAAAATAGTTCAACTTACAAAAGGTCCTTCAGTAACGCTTCCTTGCAATTGAAGTGTGGGATTCACGATGTCCGGCACTAACGCAGCACTTTACCCTTGACTGTGAGGGTGTTGATAGAACTTATCACACGTTACCCTAATCACACCTACGTATTTCACTGGTGTTAGCAGCAGACATTATCACGCGACGGAACTATGTAGCCTTTATATATTCCTTGTTAATTCTATTTCCTGAGACCATAATTTCGAAATATTTTGTAGCACTAGTTTAATTTCAACTGGGACCAAATGTAGTTTATTTTCATAAACATCCCAAAAAGCAGTGAGAAACTTCAACCAATACCTTTGTAAACCGGTAATCGGTTATATTTCGCAAATAACGAAATTTGCGCAAGCAATGTTCTATTTTAGATACTTTGGGGTTGGAAAATTCAGAAACTACAGTATCAACTGTATTTGGATAATCTAAAGTATGCACTACTCTGATAAAAAAAGGACTGCGAAACTAGATCGCACACACAGTTTAAGTATCAAAAGACAAAGCACCAACAAAAAACACAATGAGTAAAGCACGTGTATCACTAAAGTTAGTCCGTCCCAAAACGTTCCGTAGAACACGCGTGCAGGTCGAGTTTAACAAGTTCTACCACTTTTATTTCCAACAGAAACTCAACCGAAAAACAATTAGTAAGGCACGCGTAAGCAATAAAACCGTCCGTCAAAATGTCCTTAAAACACACGTGCGTCGACCAAACACGTTCGCCTATAAACCATACTACTTCATCGGAATTAGCACTACACTCTCTACAGTTAATATACAACTTTTATCTCACAAGAAAAACAACTAAACCGTGTCGTGCTTGTTCATGAACAATTCGAAAATTCATACCGCATTAATTCTCACTATTTTCCAAGCAAAAAGCCAACAGTATTTTTAACGTAATTAAGATATAGGAACCAAGAACAAAACTAGAACTGCTCATCTGTTTATATCAACTCGTTCCTATTACAACCTCTTATCGTCTATTATCTAGACTGGTATATCTACATAAGGAACAAAATTTATATGAGCGGCAAGACAAGAACGATGCAATCCACTCATTATAATACGACGCATTCGCCCAAGGAGTTAATAAATATAAAATATAGAAATAGTAGTTACCGAAATGTATTTACGAATTGGGTAGTGTAAAAAGGTTAAGCCATTAAAAATGCACGTTACAGATTCCCCCCTAGCAAAATAAAAACGTCGGGGTAAAAAAAAACGACAGACAAGGAACCAAACAAAGAAAAAAAATTATTTTTATCCGGTTCGAAGGACCAATACCAGAATAAGAAAAGGAACATTTTTCTAAAAGAAGACAAAGCTATTTATCGTAACCAACAACGACAGAACAGGTAAAGAAAGCATCAAGTAGACACCCAATAAGGATTAAAGGTCTTAGCTACTGTCAAAAACGTCAAAAGGCGGATGTCCCCAAAAGGGATATTTCTGTTCTCCACCTCATATAAAAGTTATGGCTTCCCACGGAGAAACCAAGAGAAAAGAAAAAAGCGAGGGAGAAAACTCGTAGTAAACCAACTAGACGACACAACTGTCAACCTCAAGTGTGCAGCAAAGAAAGAACCAAGACAGAGTAAAGGGCAAAGGCAAGCTAGTACACCATCTAGAATACTTCCAACTGAGGTAACACAGATTCGTATGAAACGTTGATTCAGGTCAAGTATGGCTAACAGACCTACAAAAGCGAGCAAGTCGAAATACCTAAAGGAAAAGAAAATAGATCTGAAGCCTACCTCAAGAAATAGATGTAGAAGGAGACTATAATAGTCAAATAGTGAACAATTGGTGAACCTAGCCAGAAGGTAAAGTCACGGGATGGGCTAGCTACAAAAATATGAATAGGAATACGAAATGGGCGCCAGTGTTTTCGGACACAAGCTTATCAGAGAAAACACAAGACCAATAAGCAAAAAAAAAAAAATTGCAAGTCATTAGGGACAGCGACACGTAGGGGTCAAAATAGAATCGGCCGTAGGGAGCCCTTTAGTATCCGGAGGTTCAGGATCAATGTCTGGAGGGTCTAAAGCTTTATCGGGTTTGAGGTCCTTAATATGCCAAGTACCCAGTTCGTTACCAGAATCATCCACTAAGATATAGGTCCAAGGAGAAAGTTTAGTTCTAATAGTAAAGGGACCCACATATTTGGGAGCAAGTTTAGCATTGAAGTAGCGAGTAGCATCCGAAAGAACATAATTGCGTTTCCACACGCGTTCGCCAGGAGATAAAGTTAAGGGACGACGACGAAGATCGTAGTGTTTAGCATTTTTCTTGTAGGCTAACTAAAGACGTTTCGAAATTTCTTCACTAAGTGATTCAAATTTGACTAAGTCTGTAGGAGGAATAGGACGTTCGGGATCCATAAGAACATCATCAGGATCAAGAGGTTTTCCAAAATGATCGCCGTAGAGAACATGCTCCCGACCATATAGAGCAAAATACGGGGAGTAACCAATAACCTCATGTTTAAGCGTTCGAATAGCACAACCAATTTTTGCTAAATTAACGTCCCACCGACGTTGATTATCAGAAACGTAAGAAGAAATCATAGTTTTCAGGACTCTATTAATACGTTCGGCCGGATTCGCCTGAGGATGATAGCGAGCATTAAACAGAATTTTTGTTCGATAAGAATCACAGAGTTTAGTGAAAATATTACTACGAAATTGTACACCATTGTCCGCAATTAGATACTGAGGAGTACCATACACCAGGCAAATATTTTCCTCAATGGTTCGAGCTACAGCAGCGGCCGTAGACGCACGTAGAGGAAAGAAACAAGCATATTTTGTAAAACAATCGGCAACAACTAAAATGAAAGAATTACCTTTATAGGATCTAGGAAGAGGTCCGACAATATCAGTACATAGGACTTGCCAAGGACGAGTGGCAGTAGCACGGGGAGACATAAAGCCAGGAGGTTTCTTTTGTTCGACTTTGTGTGCAGAGCAAATTTTACAACGACGGACGTATCGAGCAACAGCGGTTCTAAGTTTAGGCCAATAGTAACGCATGGAAATTTTAGAGACAGTTTTGTGGACACCAGGGTGACCTGAAGTAGGTAGATCATGATTTTCGTATAGAACCCTATTCCGTTGTTCGCTGGGAACTACTAACTTCCAATCGTCTTGAGGAGGTTGGAGCAAAGACTGTTTAGATTTTACATGTTTATACAGTAATTCGTTTTCCACATGCCAGTTACTGTATAGTTTAGGATTGGAATTAACACGAGTCCGTAGCTTAAGATACCAAGGATCCAAAATTGGCAGAGTAATAGAAGATTTAGGAAAGTCATCAATTTAGTCAATTTTAGGTACTGAGCGAGATAAGGCATCGGGAACGATGTTTTCTTTACCTTTACGATGTACGATGGTGAAGTTATATTGTTGAAATCGTACAGACCAACGAGCTAAACGACCGTTGGGGCTTTGTAAATTATTCAGCCAGATAAGCGAGTGGTGATCAGTGATCACAGTAAAGTGAGAACCCTCGATATAGGGACGAAATTTCTCAATTGCCCAAATAACACCAAGACATTCTTTTTCGGTGGCGCTATAGTTGCGTTCCGCCTTTTTAAGAGAACAGCTAATGTAGCTAATGACTTTTTCGTCATCACCCTGTTGTTGAGTCAGCACAGCACCCAGACCAAAATCAGAGGCATCAGTATGTATAGTAAAGGGCAAAGAAAAATCAGGACAACTCATTACTGGAGCCGTTACCAAGTGTTCTTTCATCAGCTTAAACGCCTGCTGACATTCCGAAGACCAATCAAATTTAGAATTTTTGTTAGTCAAAGCAGTAATTGGAGCAGTAAGAACAGAAAAATTTGGGATAAAGCGACGATACCATGAGCACATACCAACTATGCGTCGTACCTCAGTTACCGTAGTAGGAGGAGGAAGATTAAGAATGGCCGAAACTTTTTCTGGGTCGACATGGAGTCCATGACGATTTACTACGTATCCCAGATAACGGAGTTCCGGTCGGCATATAATGCATTTATCTCTGCGAAGAGTCAGACCTGCAGAATTTAAACGAAAAAGCACTTTCTGTAGTACCATCAAATGTTGTTCGAAAGTAGGGGTAGCGATGATCAATCATCTAAGTATGCGAAACAGAAAGGTTCGAGATCAGCCCCAAGCACACGATCTATAAGTCGCTGAAATGTCGCTGGAGAATTATGAAGACCAAATGGCATTTTCGTAAACTGGTATAAACCTCTACCAGGCACCGTAAATGCAGTAATCGCTTTAGAATTAGAAGAAAGAGGTATTTGCCAATAAGCAGAGCGAATGTCCAAACTAGTTAAGAATTTTGCGTCTCTAAGACAGTCTAGAATCGTAGAAATATAGGGAAGAGGATAGGCATCTTTTTCTGTAACATCATTGACCTTTCTAAAATCGATGCAGAAACGATATGTGCCATCCTTCTTAGGCACCATAACAATAGGGCTAGACCAAGCGCTATTAGATGGTTCTACAACACCACTTTCCATCACCTCATCCAGAGCTTGATTGACATGTCGAAGTACCGCAGGGGACATGGTATAATATCGTTGCTTGATAGGACTAGATGTAGTACGGATCTGATGTTCAATGAGATTAGTACAGCCCAAAGGTACAGTATCATCTTTAGGAAACATCTGTTGGACTATACGAGACAGTTCGGATTGTTGCACGCTCGACAGATCGGAAAGAGCATTGATCTGACTGATCGAGACAGTAGAATAAGAACCGAAAGTCCATTGACCCGTTCGAAAATCTGGGACTACACCCATGGATTTCCAGAAGTCAATGCCTAAGATCAGAGACTGAGAAATAGAAGGAACGACTAGGACGTCAAGAAGAATAGTTTTATTTTCGACCGACATGGGTAAAGTAAGTGACCCGACAATGTCACAAGCTTGACCATTGGCTACCGTACAGCTGTGAATCTCCGTTTGGGACAAAGGCAAAGAAAGAGAATAGAGAATATCCCAACCAGGACCACCAATAATAGTACGAGAAGCGCCAGAATCAAGCAAACCCTTAAATTCGATGTCGAAAATAGTAACAGTAAGATAAGGTCTGTCGTCCTCACGAGAACTAGCTAAAATAAAATCCAGAACATATTTAGATCGGTCATCAAGACCAGAGAAAGGATTTTCTGAGGAAATAATAGGTACCGAGACAACTGTAGAAGGAATCGGGTCGGTTTCTCGGCTTAGCGACTCGATCGGTAGTTTAAATTTTTGTTACAACTCGTACAATTGGTACGGGTAACATTAGGTTTACCACAACCATAGCAATGAAGTATTTGCGGTTGAGTACAGGAAGGAGACTTGTGTCCTCGTTGGCCACAGTTCCAACAAGTAACGGAAGAATTAGAAATATTGTTAGCAGCATCACTTGCACCAGGTGTAAATGTTTTCGAAGTAGAAACAACAGAATGGGGAGGGACATAAGCAGAAGTAAGTTTGCAGCGGACCGCAGAACCTGTATAAGCTAAGTCAGGCTCTAGGAGTTGAGAAAAGTTCAGAGCAGGAGGAGACTTGAAATTATCGGCTTGTATTTTGCGCTGTTCTAGTCTGCGACCTACACGCAAAAGTTCCGTAATAGTATTCAGATCAAGCAAAGCTAATTTGGTTTGGTAGAAAGGGGTAAGATTTGGTAAAATAATTTCGAGTCTCTGTGGTTCAGAGAGGGAAATTGTTAGACGAGCAAATAAATTTTCCATCGTAGCTAAATATACACCAATAGACTCTGAGGGACCCATAGTACGTTGCTTTATTTCCTCTAAAAGTTTTCGTTGTAATTAACGGGTTGAAATTCTTCCCTTAATAGTCGAATAACACCTTGCCAATTAGTTAGGGATTTTCTATGCGCTCTGAATAAAATTAAAGCTTTTCCCGAAAGTAAGTCTGATGACGAAGAAAATAGTTGAGAAGCAGAAACGTTGCGTGCCGAGCATAATTCGTCCACGCGTAATAGAAATGCATTTAAAGACATACGGTCATCACCCGAAAATTTTAATTCCCATTTAGACACTAGCTGGCCATAACCAGACGTAGCAATTGATTTAGAAATAGATATAGGTATAGGTAATTCATCAGAAGATTCAGCAGAAGTAAGATCATCCTCAGTATCAGTAGTAGTCGGATTAATAGTAGCCGTAGAAACAAGTGGTACCCTAGGTGAAGTGGAAGAACGTCTAAAGCGACGGTATAATCTATCGCAATCACTGCGTAAATTACTAACACATAGCAACAACTTTTGCTGTATTACTCTTTCAGCGTCAGAAGTAACATTCATGCGTTGGATTCTCCCTTTGAGATGCATAGCAAGGCTAATAATACGTTTGCCGTCGGCAGTTGAAATATCACCATTAAAATCTTTACTCTTCGTAGTTAATTCAGTTAAATTCGATACCAGATTTAAGTGGACTTAGAGTTTCAGAAGATTCCATTTTCAAAATATTCCTAAAGGATTTACGAAGTTCGGATACAGGTACCTTTGCATCAAACCCACGAGAACCGACTTCACATTTGAGTTCAGCTTCATGTAAACGATCAACTTTTAATTTCCAATTTCCATTTCTACAGAATCAACAAACCCCCAAATATTTAAAGACACAAAAACGAATTCTTAGGCTTGTTCGATAGAGAAACTAAATTAATGAAATAACTAAATACTAAACAAAATCCAGTTTACACGAGAAGTAAGAAAAAATAATTTCGGGCCCCACGTTGGGCGCCAAATTTCTGTTACGTTCATTCGAGGCAGCCACGTTGGGCGCCAGATTTATACTACGTTGGCTCGTAGTCGTGCGTAACCCATAGAAAATCAAAGAAATGACCGGGCTCAATCGGAGATTTGCGGGGGGGGGGGGTGTAGAAAGCAGACCAACTTATATGTACGCGGTTGTAAGGACTTAGTAACAATACCTGCAACAAAAAAAAATCAGAATAGCAAACTTGCAATAAAAAAAATAGTCCTGCAAACCTGAAATGAAGAAAAAGCATAGCATGCTGTTCAAGCATAGATTGTTCAGTACTTGGTAGAATGTAAAGAAAAACTGTTTGGATAATCTATATAATGTAACAACGGTAAAAGCAATACAAAAATTTTTAGTACAAAGTGAGGTAATATTGGGGAGTAGCAGAAACGTTTCCTCACACACCAATTAAACCTACATCAGACAAAATTTTAACAAAAGATAAATAGGTAAGCACAATTGATATGAGTCATCCAGTATTGTTGATTCTTCTCTTTTTTTTTATAGCATACAAGTCTATGGTAAAAGGTATCAGAACGACTAAGATATGGCAAAACAACGGATAGATATTTAAAGTAATAACAAGTAGGAAATAGTTCAACTTACAAAAGGTCCTTCAGTAACGCTTCCTTGCAATTGAAGTGTGGGATTCACGATGTCCGGCACTAACGCAGCACTTCACCCTTGACTGTGAGGGTGTTGATAGAACTTATCACACGTTATCCTAATCACACCTACGTATTTCACTGGTGTTAGCAGCAGACATTATCACGCGACGGAACTATGTAGTCTTTATAAATTCCTTGTTAATTCTATTTCCTGAGACCATAATTTCGAAATATTTTGTAGCACTAGTTTAATTTCAACTGGGACCAAATGTAGATTATTTTCATAAACATCCCAAAAAGCAGTGAGAAACTTCAACCAATACCTTTGTAAACCGGTAATCGGTTATATTTTGCAAATAACGAAATTTGCGCAAGCAATATTCTATTTTAGATACTTTGGGGTTGGAAAATTCAGAAACTACAGTATCAACTGTATTTGGATAATCCAAAGTATGCACTACTCTGATAAACAAAGACCGCGAAACTAGATCGCACACACAGTTTAAGTATCAAAAGACAAAGCACCATCAAAAAAAACACAATGAGTAAAGCACGTGTATCACTAAAGTAAGTCCGTCCCAAAACGTTCCGTAGAACACGCGTGCAGGTCGAGTTTAACAAGTTCTACCACTTTTATTTCCAACAGAAACTCAGCCGAAAAACAATTAGTAGGGCACGCGTAAGCAATAAAGCCGTCCGTCAAAATGTCCTTAAAACACACGTGCGTCGACCAAACACGTTCGCCTATAAACCATACTACTTCAATCGGAATTAGCACTACACTCTCTACAGTTAATATACAACTTTTATCTCACAAGAAAAACAACTAAAACCGTGTCGTGCTTGTTCATGAACAATTCGAAAATTCATACCGCATTAATTCTCACTTTTTCAAAGCAAAAGCCAACAGTAGTTTTAACGTAATTAATATATAGGAACCAAGAACAAAACTAGAACTGCTCATCTGTTTATATCAACTCGTTGCTATTACAACCTCTTATCGTCTATTATCTAGACTGGTATATCCACATAAGGAACAAAATTTATATGAGCGGCAAGACAAGAACGATGCAATCCACTCATTATAATACGACGCATTCGCCCAAGAAGTTAATAAATATAAAATATAGAAATAGTAGTTACCGAAATGTATTTACGAATTGGGTAGTGTAAAAAGGTTAAGCCATTAAAAATGCACGTTACAGATTCCCCCCTAGCAAAATAAAGACGTCGGGGTTAAAAAAAAACGACAGACAAGGAACCAAACAAAGAAAAAAAATTATTTTTATCCGGTTCGAAGGACCAATACCAGTCTAAGAAAAGGAACATTTTTCTAAAAGAAGACAAAGTCATTTATCGTAACCAACAACGACAGAACAGGTAAAGAAAGCATCAAGTAGACACCCAATGAGAATTAAAGGTCTTAGCTACTGTCAAAAACGTCAAAAGACGGATGTCCCCAAAAGGGACATTTCTGTTCTCCACCTCAAAGAAAAGTTTAGGCTTCCCGCGGAGAAACCAAGAGGAAAGAAAAAAAGCGAGAGAGAAAACTCGTAGTAAACCAACTAGACGACACAACTGTCAACCTCAAGTGTGCAGCAAAGAAAGAACCAAGACAGAGTAAAGGGCAAAGGCAAGCTAGTACACCATCTAGAATACTTCTAACTGAGGTAACACAGATTCGTATGAAACGTTGACTCAAATAAAGTATGGCTAACGGACCTACAAAAGCGACCAAGTCGAAATACCTAAAGGAAAAGAAAATAGATCTGAAGCCTACCTCAAGGAATGGATGTAGAAGGCGACTATAATAGTCAAATAGTGAACAATTGGTGGACCTAGCCAGAAGGAAAAGTCACGGGATGGGCTAGCTACAAAAATATGAATAGGAATACGAAATGGGCGCCAGTGTTTTCGGACACAAGCTTAGCAGAGAAAACACAAGACCAATAAGCCAAAAAAAAAATTGCAAGTCATTAGGGACAGCGACACGTAGGGGTCAAAATAGGATCGGCCGTAGGGAGCCCTTTAGGATCCGGAGGTTCAGGATCAATGTCTGGAGGGTCTAAAGCTTTATCGGGTTTGAGGTCCTTAATATTCCAAGTACCCAGATCATTACCAGAATCATCCACTAAGATATAGGTCCAAGGAGAAAGTTTAGTTCTAATAGTAAAGGGACCCACATATTTGGGAGCAAGTTTAGCATTGAAGTAGCGAGTAGCATCCGAAAGAACATAATTGCGTTTCCACACGCGATCGCCAGGAGATAAAGTTAAGGGACGACGACGAAGATCGTAGTGTTTAGCATTTTTCTTGTAGGCTAAGGAAAGACGTTTCGAAATTTCTTCACTAAGTGACTCAAATTTGACTAAGTCAGTAGGAGGAATAGGACGTTCGGGATCCATAAGAACATCATCAGGATCAAGAGGTTTTCCAAAATGATCGCCGTAGAGAACATGCTTCACGACCATATAGAGCAAAATACGGGGAGTAACCAATAACCTCATGTTTAAGCGTTCGAATAGCACAACCAATTTTTGCTAAATTAACGTCCCACCGACGTTGATTATCAGAAACGTAAGAAGAAATCATAGTTTTCAGGACTCTATTAATACGTTCGGCCGGATTCGCCTGAGGATGATAGCGAGCATTAAACAGAATTTTGTTCGATAAGAATCACAGAGTTTAGTGAAAATATTACTACGAAATTGTACACCATTGTCCGCAATTAGATACTGAGGAGTACCATACACCAGGAAAATATTTTCCTCAATGGTTCGAGCACAGCAGCGGCCGTAGACGCACGTAGAGGAAAGAAACAAGCATATTTTGTAAAACAATCGGCAACAACTAAAATGAAAGAATTACCTTTAGAGGATCTAGGAAGAGGTCCGACAATATCAGTACATAGGACTTGCCAAGGACGAGTGGCAGTAGCACGGGGAGACATAAAGCCAGGAGGTTTCTTTTGTTCGACTTTGTGTGCAGAGCAAATTTTACAACGACGGACGTATCGAGCAACAGCGGCTCTAAGTTTAGGCCAATAGTAACGCATGGAAATTTTAGAGACAGTTTTGTGGACACCAGGGTGACCTGAAGTAGGTAGATCATGATTTTCGTATAGAACCCTATTCCGTTGTTCGCTGGGAACTACTAACTTCCAATCGTCTTGAGGAGGTTGGAGCAAAGACTGTTTAGATTTTACATGTTTATATAGTAATTCGTTTTCCACATGCCAGTTAGTGTATAGTTTAGGATTGGGATTAACACGAGTCCGTAGCTTAAGATACCAAGGATCCAAAATTGGCAGAGTAATAGAAGATTTAGGAAAGTCATCAATTAAGTCAATTTTAGGTACTGAGCGAGATAAGGCATCGGGAACGATGTTTTCTTTACCTTTACGATGTACGATGGTGAAGTTATTTTGAAGTCGTACAGACCAACGAGCTAAACGACCGTTGGGGCTTTGTAGATTATTCAGCCAGATAAGCGAGTGGTGATCGTGATCACAGTAAAGTGAGAACCCTCGATATAGGGACGAAATTTCCAATTGCCCAAATAACACCAAGACATTCTTTTCGGTGGCGCTATAGTTGCGTTCCGCCTTTTAAGAGAACAGCTAATGTAAATGACTTTTCGTCATCACCCTGTTGTTGAGTCAGCACAGCACCCAGACCAAAATCAGAGGCATCAGTCTGTATAGTAAAGGGCAAAGAAAAATCAGGACAACTCATCACTGGAGCCGTTACCAAGTGTTCTTTCAGCAGCTTAAACGCCCTCTGACATTCCGAAGACCAATCAAATTGAGAATTTTTCTTAGTCAAAGCAGTATTTGGTGCAGTAAGAGCAGAAAAATTTGGGATAAAGCGACGATACCATGAGCAAATACCAACTATGCGTCGTACCTCAGTTACCGTAGTAGGAGGAGGAAGATTAAGAATGGCCGAAACTTTTTCTGGGTCGACATGGAGTCCATGACGATTTACTACGTATCCCAGCTAACGGAGTTCCGGTCGGCATATAATGCATTTATCTCTGCGAAGAGTCAGACCTGCAGAATTTAAACGAAAAAGCACTTTCTGTAGTACCACCAAATGTTGTTCGAAAGTAGGGGTAGCGATGATCACATCATCTAAGTATGCGAAACAGAAAGGTTCGAGATCAGCCCCAAGCACACGATCTATAAGTCGCTGAAATGTCGCTGGAGAATTATGAAGACCAAATGGCATTTTGTAAACTGGTATAAACCTCTACCAGGCACCGTAAATGCAGTAATCGCTTTAGAATTAGAAGAAAGAGTATTTGCCAATAAGCAGAGCGAATGTCCAAACTAGTTAAGAATTTTGCGTCTCTAAGACGGTCTAGAATCGTAGAAATATAGGGAAGGGATAGGCATCTTTTCTGTAACATCATTGACCTTTCTAAAATCGATGCAGAAACGATATGTGCCATCCTTCTTAGGCACCATAACAATAGGGCTAGACCAAGCGCTATTAGATGGTTCTACAACACCATTTCCAGCATCTCATCCAGAGCTTGATTGACATGTCGAAGTACCGAAGGGACATGGGATAATATCGTTGCTTGATAGGACTAGATGTAGTACGGATCTGATGTTCAATGAGATTAGTACAGCCCAAAGGTAAGTATCATCTTTAGGAAACATCTGTTGGACTATACGAGACAGTTCGGATTGTTGCAGCTCGACAGATCGGAAAGAGCATTGATCTGACTGATCAAGACAGTAGAAGAAGAACCGAAAGTCCATTGACCCGTTCGAAAATCTGGGACAACACCCATGATTTCAGAAGTCAATGCCTAAGATCAGAGACTGAGAAATAGAAGGAACGACTAGGACGTCAAGAAGAATAGTTTTATTTTCGACTGACATGGGTAAAGTAAGTGACCCGAGAATGTCACAAGCTTGACCATTGGCTACCGTACAGCTGTGGATCTCCGTTTGGGACAAAGGCAAAGAAAGACAATAGAGAATATCACAACCAGGATCACCAATAATAGTACGAGAAGCGCCAGAATCAAGAAAACCCTTAAATTTGATGTCGAAAATAGTAACAGTAAGATAAGGTCTGTCGTCCTCACGAGAACTAGCTAAAATAAAATCCAGAACATATTTAGATCGGTCATCAAGACCAGAGAAAGGATTTTCTGAGGAAATAATAGGTACCGAGATAACTGTAGAAGGAATCGGGTCGGTTTCTCGGCTTAGCGACTCGATCGGTAGTTTAAATTCTTGTTACAACTCGTACAATTGGTACGGGTAACATTAGGTTTACCACAACCATAGCAATGAAGTATTTACGGTTGAGTACAGAAAGGAGACTTGTGTCCTCGTTGGCCACAGTTCCAACAAGTAACGGAAGAATTAGAAATATTTTTAGGAGCATCACTTGCACCAGGTGTAAATGTTTTCGAAGTAGAAACAACAGAATGGGGAGGGACATAAGCAGAAGTAAGTTTGCAGCGGACCGCAGAACCTGTATAAGCTAAGTCAGGCTCTAGGAGTTGAGAAAAGTTCAGAGCAGGAGGAGACTTGAAATTATCGGCTTGTATTTACGCTGTTCTAGTCTGCGACCTACACGCAAAAGTTTCGTAATAGTATTCAGATCAAGCAAAGCTAATTTGGTTTGGTAGAAAGGGGTAAGATTTGGTAAAATAATTTCGAGTTTCTGTGGTTCAGAGAGAGATTGTTAGACGAGCAAATAAATTTTCCATCGTAGCTAAATATACACCGATAGACTCTGAGGGACCCATAGTACGTTGCTTTATTTCCTCTAAAAGTTTTTCGTTGTAATTAACGGGTTGAAATTCTTCCTTTAATAGTCGAATAACATCTTGCCAATTAGTTAGGGATTTTCTATGCGCTCTGAATAAAATTAAAGCTTTTCCCGAAAGTAAGTCTGATGCCGAAGAAAATAGTTGAGAAGCAGAAACGTTGCGTGCCGAGCATAATTCGTCCACGCGTAGTAGAAATGCATTTAAAGACATACGGTCATCACCCGAAAATTTTAAGTCCCATTTAGACACCAGCTGGCCATAACCAGACGTAGCAATTGATTTAGAAATAGAATTAGGTATAGGTAATTCATCAGAAGATTCAGCAGAAGTAAGATCATCTTCAGTATCAGTAGTAGTCGGATTAATAGTAGCCGTAGAAACAAGTGGTACCCTAGGTGAAGTGGAAGAACGTCTAAAGCGACGGTATAATCTATCGCAATCCCTGCGTAAATTACTAACACATAGCAACAACTTTTGCTGTATTACTGTTTCAGCGTCAGAAGTAACATTCATGCGTTGGATTCTCCCTTTGAGATGCATAGCAAGGCTAATAATACGTTTGTCGTCGGCAGTTGAAATATCACCATTAAAATCTTTACTCTTCGTAGTTAATTCAGTTAAACCTTCAGTCACGGCTTTATTATCAGTCTGAAATTCGATACCAGATTTAAGTGGACTTAGAGTTTCAGAAGATTCCATTTTCAAAATATTCCTAAAGGATTTACGAAGTTCGGATACAGGTACCTTTGCATCGAACCCACGAGAACCGACTTTACATTTGAGTTCAGCTTCATGTAAACGATCAACTTTTAATTTCCAATTTCCATTTCTACAGAATCAACAAACCCCCAAATATTTAAAGACACAAAAACGAATTCTTAGGCTTGTTCGATAGAGAAACTAAATTAATGAAATAACTAAATACTAAACAAAATCCAGTTTACACGAGAAGTAAGAAAAAATAATTTCGGGCCCCACGTTGAGCGCCAAATTTCTGTTACGTTAATTCGAGGCAGCCACGTTGGGCGCCAAATTTATACTACGTTGACTCGTAGTCGTGCGTAACCCAAAGAAAATCAAAGAAATGACCGGTCTCAATCGGAGATTGGGGGGGGGGGGTGTAGAAAGCAGACCAACTTATATGTACGCGGTTGTAAGGACTTAGTAACAATACCTGCAACAAAAAAAGAATCAGAATAGCAAACCTGCAATAAAAAAAATTAGTCCTGCAAACCTGAAATACAGAAAAAGCATAGCATGCTGTTCGAGCATAGATTGTTCAGTAATTGGTAGAATGTAAAGAAAAACTGTTTGGATAATCTATATAATGTAACAACGGTAAAAGCAATACAAAAATTTTTAGTACAAAGTGAGGTAATATTGGGGAGTAGCAGAAACGTTTCCTCACACACCAATTAAACCTAGATCAGACAAAATTTTAACAAAAGATAAATAGGTAAGCACAATTGATATGAGTCATCCAGTATTGTTGATTCTTCTCTTTGTTTTTTTTTATAGCATGCAAGTCTATGGTAAAAGGTATCAGAACCACGAAGATATGGCAAAACAACGGATAGATATTTAAAGTAATAACAAGTAGGAAATAGTTCAACTTACAAAAGGTCCTTCAGTAACGCTTCCTTGCAATTGAAGTGTGGGATTCACGATGTCCGGCACTAACGCAGCACTTCACCCTTGACTGTGAGGGTGTTGATAGAACTTATCACACGTTACCCTAATCACACCTACGTATTTCACTGGTGTTAGCAGCAGACATTATCACGCGACGGAACTATGTAGCCTTTATAAATTCCTTGTTAATTCTATTTCCTGAGACCATAATTTCGAAATATTTTGTAGCACTAGTTTAATTTCAATTGGGACCAAATGTAGATTATTTTCATAAACATCCCAAAAAGCAGTGAGAAACTTCAACCAATACCTTTGTAAACCGGTAATCGGTTATATTTCGCAAATAACGAAATTTGCGCAAGAAATATTCTATTTTAGATACTTTGGGGTTGGAAAATTCAGAAACTACAGTATCAACTTATTTGGATAATCCAAAGTATGCACTACTCTGATAAAAAAAAGGACCGCGAAACTAGATCGCACACACAGTTTAAGTATCAAAAGACAAAGCACCAACAAAAAAAAACACAATGAGTAAAGCACGTGTATCACTAAAATAAGTCCGTCCCAAAACGTTCCGTAGAACACGCGTGCAGGTCGAGTTTAACAAGTTCTACCACTTTTATTTCCAACAGAAACTCAACCGAAAAACAATTAGTAAGGCACGCGTAAGCAATAAAACCGTCCGTCAAAATGTCCTTAAAACACACGTGCGTTGATCAAACACGTTCGCCTATAAACCATACTACTTCAATCGGAATTAGCACTACACTCTCTACAGTTAATATACAACTTTTATCTCACAAGAAAAACAACTAAAACCGTGTCGTGCTTGTTCATGAACAATTCGAAAATTCATACCGCATTAATTCTCACTATTTTCACTATTTCAAAGTAAAAAGCCAACAGTATTTTTAACGTAATTAATATATAGGAACCAAGAACAAAACTAGAACTGCTCATCTGTTTATATCAACTCGTTGCTATTACAACCTCTTATCGTCTATTATCTAGACTGGTGTATCCACATAAGGAACAAAATTTATATGAGCGGCAAGACAAGAACGATGCAATCCACTCATTATAATACGACGCATTCGCCCAAGGAGTTAATAAATATAAAATATAGAAATAGTAGTTACCGAAATGTCTTTAAGAATTGGGTAGTTAAAAGGTTAAATTAAAAATGCACGTTACAAATTATATTTTCAAATACTTTTTTAATAGATCCACAAAAGCAATTGCCTTTCTTTAACTCATACAGCATTATATACAAGTACACTGCCTGAAAACTACTATACATTACCTGAAATTTGTACATTACATGCTTACAAACCTATAAAATACTTACATTACCTTTTCATTATATAATTACCTATGCATTACTATACCCATAAATACTATGCACTACTGTATTTAATTATACATTATACAGATGGTACCAAAAATTCAAAACAAACATACAAAAATATTCAAAAATTAAATGGTTGGGATTCTACCATGAAAATATTTAATTAAAAAGTAGTCATGAGGACTACTAAATTCGCTATTCTTCGAATACTTCCTAATACTGCGTTATTAGCTTATTAAACTAATTTCTACATTTTCAAACTCTGATTTAATTCATGAATTTAATAAACCTTTGATACGTAGTGTAATAATCTGCTTTCAACATTCAAGAAGTATATTCAAACCATTTAGAAGCAATTTAGAACAGAGATAGTATACAATGCTCATCTTCGTCAGTGGGGGATAAGCCATAAACGTTAAAGTGATAAGCGCAACGTGGCTTACGTAATTGCAGGAATTAATAATGGAGCTCAAATTTTTTGGTATCATTGTATTTCGTAATAAGTACTTTTAGAGCAAAATCAAAGCAAACGCTCTTAACTTAATAGGTAAAGCAATTTCTAGAATATTACATGGTAAGGCACAAATTTGTTTCAGAAATTGCGAATATGTCGAAAATCTATTGAATGAGTGGTGGTGGCATTAAAACAGATTAAACATAGTAGTTTCAAAATTCAAGAAAACATTTAGCAGCAAACACGTTGCGTTAAATTTCTTAGCAAATGTCCACAATGTTATTTGCCCAGAAATAAGTGCATAAACCCGGAAAACAAAAATTATACCCAGAACGGATGCTGAGTTGAAAAGGCTTTCCATTGTTAGTTGTTTAGGTTTAGTATTTTATAACAAACCGAAAGTGCATTAACTTTTTTTATTTATAAAAATTCAAAGGGCCGTAGTACCACGGGTTCGGAACCAATTGGTGGTGATTGTTGCTATGGAACTTTGCGTCAATAGAGGAATTAGACATTATTGCTACTCGCATTGAACAACTGAATTGTGTTTATTGAAAACTATACATCGGTGAACCTCTCTTACTTGGTTTCTACAGAATTAGCCTTGCAAACCAGTTTACACGCAGGTACATATGACCGAAGCTCATGGTAGGAGAACTATACAATACACACTACCCCTTTGAAGTTCTTAAAGGCTTCAAGGATAAGAAAATTTATAAACTATTAGCAAATTACAGGATTTGCACCAAGAACAACTAATGCTAATATAAATTAATTAGAAAAAAACGTAGTTACATAAAGGCTAAGGGCCAAATTCATAAACATTGTAGTACAGGAAAATCAGCTTTTCCTTTCTTAAGTGCGCACTTATACTTTTAGGCATTCAGAAACACTAACATGAATACTAATTAGTATTCTAGCCTAACATATTTATTTGAATTTGTTGTTTTATAATATAGTTTCATTTAGATCTTCTGTAGTTATTAAGTATTGTTTG